>VDFB02319908.1:0-48127 GCA_007258455.2 Sequoia sempervirens
CTATTTAAGATTTCATGTCCAATCATTCATAAATGCAAATTTACTAAAAATAGTAACCCCTCCAAGTTTAGCCCTTATTGAAAAGAAACAACATTTTTTTGGGTGATGCAAGATTGCTCTTACACCCTGGATGCTCTGACACCAGATATTAACCACAATATTTTTTTATTCTTTACTGTTGGTATGTAAAGCCTCATGGACTAGCATCATACATTTTCATAAGGTTATTTCTTAGGAATAAAACTTCATTTCTTGTTAGAAATGAACCATTTGTTGAGTAATTGAAATAGACCTAAACCAACTAAAGTCCCTTATAGCATTCTTCTCATTTTGGAACAAAAATAGAAAATTAGAGTTAATAGCACTAATTAACTTACCTATTTTATGAGTATCCTTAATCATTAGAAGAAAATCAAAGCAATCAAATCAAATAATTGGTGGTAGAACATGTTTTTGAAACCATCTAGGATAGGACCTCTACCCTTCGTAAAGAAAAATAATATTCTTTGGTTCTTATAGTGTGATATCTTGGCAACAAGAGTTTTTTACTTCCTCAATAACGACCTTAAGAATTTTTTAATAAGTGAAGCCTAAGTGGAATAATATTTGTTAAATTTATGACAAAGAGATTCATATTGGCTAAAAATATCTTCTTTAATGTCTTTCTTTTTGGAGACTTTGTCACTTTTTCAAATTCATATCTCATTAGTCATATTCCTTTGATATATATGATGACCCTTAAGGTGAGAGAATGTAGTGTTGTAGTCTCTGTTCATGCATGATTTGAGTCTATAGAATTTAGATATTATTCATAACTTTCAATTTAAGCTAATATATAATGCAATATCTCCTATATTTGAGGTTATTAAAATGAGTTGCAAGATCCAAAATCTCTTCCAATTGTCCCATCTTGAGAAAAGAAGTTCTTTAGATTTATCCATATTCTGGTGTAGTTTGATCCAACTTCTAAGGTAATCTTTCAATCTAAAATTTTTGACTTCCACTTGTTTTGAAAACTGTAATAGGGGCACCAATATTGCCATATTTGTTTAGTTTCAGCATAAAATCCTTTCAATTTCATCCATTCCCAATTATATTTGAAAGAAATAAGACAAGAAAATTATTTTCATTTCCACTATCCAAAAGGAAAGGCTTAGGATGGAATACTATAATCTAGATATTTTAATGTCCATTGAAGGATATCATGTAAGAATATCTACTTGGAATAAAAATCTATCAATTCTTTTAGCAATGAAGTGGTTTCTTTTTTTTCTTTCCTAAGTATAAATAACTTTAGAATTCTAGGGCCATCTCTTTTTCTAGAGTGGAAGAGAACTAGATGAAAAATAGTGCTAGCAATGACCAAATTACTTTCCTTTCTTTCTTCAATGTAAGAAAGAATTGAAACCCAACATAACTTTTTTTCCATAAAGGAGTTAAGGGAATACATATTCAATTAGGTGAAATAAAATCCAATAGTGTCAAAAGTGAGAGTGAGCCAACGTTCATTTTGTTAAGCTCCTATCTTAGATGAAATATTCCAAATAATTTATACTTATTATTAGATTGGATTCTAGATTTGAAAAATCTATATGAAATAAATTAGTCATTTTAAAAATAATTATATTTATTCACTTTATTTTTAATAATTCTAACTTATTTCAATTTAATTTAACTATTTCATTCCATATATATTTTAAAATGGGGTATTTAATAAGTTTAAATTATTTAAAAGTGTGTATCTATATAGGATGTTTGTATATTGTACACTAATAACGCCACTTAAATATTACTTGACACTAATAACATTAATTTGAGGACTAATCTGATCTAACTTTATCCCTTGAATTCATATTAAACAAGGGAAAAGGTCCTTGAATAGACCCTATAAATAGTTTTTCTTGAGGGCTCCATCTTGATCTTTACAATTCCATGAGAACAAAATCATTTTTTTGGTGGGATTATTTATTTTTGAGAAACCCTCTAATGTATCTTAAATTTTTAGCTACAATTTTTTTCTTTGTGTCTTCAATATTTATTTCCTATTTTAATTTCTTGCCTAATTTAGTAGAAGACCTCAGTATAATAGGCTGAAGGAAAAAACTAGGAAATATGATATTTTCCTCTATTTTAATCTAGCTTTCTTTGGAAACTTCCTTAGTGGTAGTTCATTAGGTCCTTCCTACAAAGTTTGATCCTCCAAATATACATCAAAAGAGGGTTGTTCATGTATTTCTTCTTTATGTTTAGATTCAAAATGAATATCCTTTTCTTTATCTAAGATTAGAGAGTCATACATATTAAAGTTATTAAGAGGTTAAGATTTAGAAGGCCTAATTTGTTTTACTTCTAGACATGTTAGTTAACAAATTTTTCCTTCAAAAATGAATGAAAGAAAATGACTTGGATTTCCCAACAAGAAGAACAAATAGTACTAACAGCTGAGTCACTCGCAATAGTATTTGCAAGCACTCTCTGCTTATTTTACAAGGCGCAACTACCTTTGAAAGATATACAATGAATGAAAAATACTAGGGTATGCTTTTAACTAGAAAGCAGGAAAGGAACACTAAAATTTACCCATAACCTGTTGGATGTTGTGGATGTGTTGCTGATATGTGGTTTTCATTGATGTCAACACTATTAGAATTTGGTGTATCAGAGGTTGTATATGTCGATGATATTGAGAAAATTGTAAAAGAAATTGTTCCAGGTTTCCAGTGGAACTGTGTAGATCATGAAGGTGTCTTGTTATGTACGTTGAAGTTTAGCTGCTATGGATTAAAAGGTTTTTTGCTGAGTGTATCTATATCATCTACCAAAAGTTTTAGAGGTTCGCATATAGATTTGATCATGTTGTGGTCTGATAGTGTTTTTGTGGTCTTTGTCATTGTTTGTGTGATCTAGAAATCTCAAATGTTGCAGATGTTTCTCTATTTTTTCTTGGTGCTCTTGAATGTTTCTAGATCGTGCTCTATCTTTGTGGTACATCCACATTGATCGGTGTGCTCGTGATCATAAATTTTTCTTGTGTATGATAAGCTTTTCTTGTTCTTGGTCGACATGTTGGTGGTAGTAAGTTGTGGATCTTCAAGGAGGAATTAATTGAAGTGTTTTTGTGCTGGAGTTGTTAATTTGGGTCTCCACTATGTTGTGTCTGACCTTGGTGGATTCACATTAAAAAAATTATTTGTAAATTTGGGCTGACATTGCAAATATGTTTTATTTTCCTAGCCAAATAAGTTGTTGATGAAATCTCATGATGCAGATATATAAGTGTGATTGTTTCATCGGTGTAGCGTGTGGAAAAGGTGCTTCGTGTGTTAGGTGTGCTCTTATGTTTGTATGTACGAATATCATTTTATTGCAAAGCAGAGTGTGAATAAGATCAAGCAAAGTGTGAAGAGTGAAAAGAGGAGTTTTTTGTGCTTAATTGGAACTGTAATCAAGCTTGTACAAAAGCTAATTTTTCAATTCATACCCTCTGGATTGTAATCCTATTCCGTATTGTTGGGAAAAGATCCCCTTCTGTAATTGAGTAGTGAGCTCTAGGTAGTGTGTCTGAATGCATGTGCATTCCCCTTTATTGATTTCATTATACTTTTAACAAGGTATAATCTTGTGGACTAACATCCACCATGTTTTTTTCCCCTAACAGGGTTTCCACGTAAAAAATATTGGTGTTCTCAGTCTCTCTAATGTGTTAATTGTTTATGGTTAATTGCTTATTCATCAGATCTTAAGTAAATTTTGAAAAAATTATCATTTTGTGACAACTGATTCACCCCCCCCCTCTTAGTTGTTTGTCCTTGTTTTTCCAACAATTGGTATCAGATTAGGTTCCTCTGAAGAAGTCTAAAAGCTTGAGGTGATCTGAGATGGCAAGATTCAAGAAATATAGTCCAAGATTTGATGGAACTAACTACTCACTGTGGAAATTCGGGATGCAGTGCCACCTAAGGTGTATTGGTGAAGCCTACTAGAAGATTACAAAACATCCATATGTTATTCCTCAGAATGGTCCATCCACTGCTGATGAGATCAAAGATGTTGAAAATAATATCAGGGCTATTGAAGCTTTGGTGAGTTCTCTAACAGATTTGAAGATGGAAAATGTGGTAGGACTACAAATAGCTCATGAGATTTGGACAAAGCTAGAAAATTTGTTTGAAGGAGATGCACAGGTGAATATGGCTAAGTTACAGAGTTTGAAAGGAAAGTATGAGAATTTGAAGATGGGTGAAGATGAAAATATCACTTCTTTTATGCAAAGAGTAAATGAAATAGTGATGGGTATTACATGTGTCAGTGGTTCTCTGGATGAGGATGAAATTGTAACTAAGATACTCATATCCTTGCCTCCCTCCTACAAAGTGAAGGTTCACACTATTGAAGAGCTCAAATCAGTAACAAAGATGTCAAGAGACATGCTAGTTGGTAAGCTTGTTGCTTTTGAATTAAGTGAATTTGGTGAATCTATTCCAAAGACTAAATCAGCATTCAAGACTACTATATCTAGAAGTAACAAGCAAATATATGGTCTAGGAGAATGTTCCAGAAAGATATCCAAGTATGACGAAGAACTGAAGCATCTTGAAGATAAAGAAAGAGAAGTAGAAGAATTGGAGCACTGATTGTAAAGAAAGAAGGCAAAGGAAAAGGTAATTATGAAGGAGTGTTACCTATTAAATTTTTTTCTTGTAGTAAAATAGGTCATTTTGCATCAAGATGTCCTGAAAGAGCTCCTAGAACTAAGCCTAACAAGTCTAGATTCCAAAAGAAATGTTACTTTGCTAAAGGAGTAACTGATGATGAGTCTGATAAAGATAATGGAAATGAAGATGAATGGGTTTTCATTGCTACCATTGAAAATAGTCTTGTGGCCACTGAATCTACTAAAGATGAGAAATCTCTTGTAGCCCAAGTTGAAGAAAAGGATGAGTGGTTATTGATAGTGGATACTCACATCATATGACTGGTGATAAAGAAAAATTTGTAAGTCTAGAGAATTATGATGGTGGTGTTGTAAGATTTGGAGACAACAATGCTGGTGTGATTCATGGTAGAGGTTCTATTTGTCTTGGTGGTAAGGATAACACTAATGATGTTATTTTTGTTGAAGGATTGAAGCACAATATTTTGAGTGTTGGACAGATGGTGGGAAAAGGCTATGATCCACAATTCGAAGATGGTAGATGCAAGATACATGGAAGTTCTGGCAATATGATTGCTACAAGTAAACACACAAAAGATAATATTTTTCACCCGAATATTGCTAGTGGGAGTTGTTTAATTTCTCAAGTAGATGAAAGTTGGTTGTAGCATAGGAGGCTATGTCATGTAAATTTTGATAACATTGTCAAAGTAAGTTTCACTAAAGCAGTAAGAGATCTACCTAAGTTAGTGAATCTTGCTAACACAATTTGTAAGGAGTGTCAAATGGGTAAATATACTAGAGTCTCCTTCTGGAGAAAACAATTTCATTCAAATGGTTTTCTGGAGCTACTACATACTGACCTCTGTGGTCCCTCCAGAGTTAGAAGTATTCATAGATAAAGGTACTTTATGTTGATTATTGATGATTATTCTAGAATGATATGGGTTTCCTTCTTAAGAGAAAAATGTGAAGCATTGGAAAAGTTCAAAAGTTTCAAGGCTATGGTAGAGAATGAGAAAGGTCTAAAAATCAAGTGTCTGAGATTTGATAGAGGTGGTGAGTTCACCTCCAGGGAGTTCAACTCTTTTTGTGAAGAACATGGAATCAAAAGATAGTTATCTGCTCCCCGAACCCCTCAACAGAATGGAGTTGCAGAAAGAAAGAATAGAAAAATTTTGGATGCTGCTAGAACAATGATGATAGAAGGAAATGTGCCCCAGACCTATTGGAGTGAAATTGTAAGTACTGTTGTGTACACTTTAAACCGGATAAATGTTAATGGCAATTCTGGTAAGACCCCTTTTGAGCTATGGTTTGGTTACAAGCCTACTGTTAAATATTTCAAGATCTTTGGAAGCAAATGTTATATCAAGAGAGATGATGATATAGGAAAGTTTGATGCAAGAAGCGATGAAGGAATCTTTTTAGGTTACTCTACTAAAAGCAAGGCCTATCGATGCTATAACAGAAGATTGAGAAAGATGGTTGAAAGTGTAAATGTCAGAGTTGATGAGGATTTTGCTAAATCATCTAGATATTGTGGATATGATTCAGATGAAGACACTACAAACAAAGGGAAAAATGTTTAGACACCAAATCTACTTCAGATTATTACATTTGTTCTGGCAAAGCAACCTCAATTTGTTCTAATAAATCAAGTAAGTCAGGAAGCACAGACAAGTGCAAGTGTAGAAGGAAGATCATAAGAATCAGAAGTTCAAGAAAATTCCAAAACTCCAAGGTATGTAAAGCTAAATCATTCTGAAAACAAAATTATAGGAGATAAGAATAAAGGAGTGCAAACTAGAAGGAAAATTATAGAAGAGTACTGCATGATTTCCAAGATTGAACCTAAAAATGTCACTGAAGCCTACCAAGATGAACACTGGATGGAAGCTATGAAGGATGATCTGACACAAATTGAAAAGAATGACACATGGATACCTATTCCCAAACCTAAAGACAAAAATGTGATTGGTACTAAATGGGTGTTTCAAAACAAGTTGAATGAACAAGGTGAAGTGGTCCAAAATAAAGAAAGATTGGTATGTAAAGGGTATTCTTAGATGGAAGGTGTTGATTTTGAAGAAATTTTTTCCCTTGTTGCTAGAATCGACGCTGTTAGATTATTTATTTCTTATGTTGCACACAAGGACTATAAAGTCTATCAGATGGATTTGAAGTTGGCATATCTGAATGGAGAACTAGAAGAAGTATACATTGAACAGTCAGATGGATTTCAGCTAAGTGACAAGGAAGATATGGTTTTTCAACTAAAGAAAGCTCTATATGGACTTAAGCAAGCCCCCATATCCTAGTATGCTACATTGGACAAATACTTACTAAAGCTTGGATTCACTAAAGGTACTATCGATAGCAACTTATATTTCAAATTGGATCATGATAAAGACTTAATTATAGAAGTCTTTTTTGATGACATCATTTTTTGAGGAGATGAAAATCTATGTATGAAGTTTTCTGATGAGATGAAGGATGAATTTGAGATGAGTATGATTGGAGAGATGAATTTCTTTCTAGGATTACAACTGACCCAGTTAGACAAGGGAATTTTCATAGCTTAGTCCAAATATGTGAGAGAGCTACTGAAGAAATTTGGGATGGAAGATTCAAAGCCTATTGGTACTCCCATGGTGACTAGATGTAAGCTAACATAGAATGATGATTCTCCTAAGGCAAATCAAACTAGATATAGGTCAATGATCATTGGATTGCTTTATTTAACCCAAAATAGACCAGATATTATGAATGTTGTATGTATGGTTGCTAGATTTCAGGCTGATCCAAAAGAATCACATGTGACTATTCTTAAGAGAATCTTCAGATATCTAAAAGAAATAGTTGACTTTGGAATTTGGTATCTAAAGGATGATGATCTCACTTTGAGTGAATATACTAATGCGTATTGGGCTGGAGATGTAGATGACAAAAAAATACTAGTGGTGGTGTTTTCTTCCTAGGGAAGAAGTTGGTATCCTAGTACAACAAGAAGAAGAATTTCATTTCTCTATCTACTGTTGAAGTAGAATATATTGCTATTGCAAACAATTGTACTCAAGTAATATGGATTAAAATTTTTTTGAAAGATATCAGGGTGGTATATGAAGAGCCTATTGCCATATAGTATGACAATTCAAGTGCAATAAATATTTCAAAGAATTTGGTACTTCGCTCTAAGACTAAACATATATCAATATTCACTCCTTAAGGGAGAAAGTGAATGAGAAAGAAGTCAGATTGGAGTATGTGCCTACCAAAGAGCAGATTGCAGACATCTTTACTAAACCATTGCCAAAGGATACTTTTGATTATCTCAGAGGAATGCTAGGGGTAATCACCCCTCCTAATAAGAACTAAGAGATGCATTTACTCGCATCAAACTATGAGCTACATTGCTATATTCTAATCCAGATTGATGTCTTTGTGGTTGCTACTCAGGGGGAGTAGTCAGATGTGTAGATATGTGGTTCAGAGCATGTATGGTTACCTTTTCCATAGATGTCAAAGGGGGAGAAGTGCAATGTGAAAAATCTTTTTAAGGGTTGAAGAGAAATTGAGGAGAAGAGTCAGAACCAAAGGGAAAGCAAGTGTGTTGGGTTGATGGTATTTTTCACATCATGTGTTGCCATCAATGCCAAAGGGGGAGATTGTTGGATGCTTTGGATGTGTGATATGTGGTTGTCATTGATGTCAACACTATTAGCATTTGGTGTATCAGAGGTTGTCTATGTCAAGGATATTGAGAAAATTGTAAAAGAAAGTGTTTCAGGTTCCTAGTAGAACTGTGCAAGTCATGAAGGTGTCTTGTTTTGTACGTTGAACTTTAGCTAATGTGGATTAAAGGGTTTTTTGCTGAGTGTATCTAGATCATCTACCGGAAGTTTTAGAGGTCTGATAGTGTTTATGTGGTCTCTATCAGTGTTCCTGAGTAAAGTTTGTGTGATCTAGAAATCTCAATTTTTGCGATGTTTCTCAATTATTTCTTGGTGCTCTTGGATGTTTCTAGATCATGCTCTATCTTTGTGGTATGTCCACATTGATCGATGTGCTCGTGGTCAAAAAAAATTCTTGCATATGATAATTTTTTCTTGTTCTTGGCCAACATGTTGGTGGTAACAAGTTGTGGATCTTTGAGGAGGACGTAATTGAAGTATTTTTGTGTTGGAATTGTTAATTTGGGTCTCCACCATGTCGTGGCTGACCTTGGTGGATTCACATTAAAAAAATTATTTGTAAATTTGGGCCGACATTGCAAAATGTTTTATTTTCCTAGCTGACTAAGTTGTTGATGAAATCTCATGATGTGGATATATAAGTGTGGTTGTTTCATCGGTGTAGCATATGGAAAAGGTGCTTTGTGTGCTGGGTGTGCTCTTATGTGTGTATGTGTGAATATCATTTGATTACAGAGCAAAGTGTGAAGAAGATCGAGTGAATTGTGAAGAGTGAAAAGAGGAGTTTTTTGTGCTTAATTGGAACTATAATCAGGCTTGTACAGAAGCTAATTTTTTAGTTGATACCCTCTAGATTTTAATCCTACTCTGTATTGTTGGATAGTGAGCCCCTTCTGTAATTGAGCAGTGAGCTCTAGGTAGTTTGTCTGAATGCATGTGCGTTCCCCTTTATTGATTTCATTATACTTTTAACAGTGTATAATCTTGTGGAGTAACATCCACCATGGTTTTTCTCCTAATAGGGTTTCCATGTAAAAAATCTATTGGAAATTGTGCCTCAACTTGTTGGCTTGTATCTCTATTCAAGTCTTCATTGTTGGTCAATTGTTGGAGTTCCCAAGTTTGTAATCTTGTCGCGGAGTTTGGAAGTTTCATAATTTTCTGACTGACTGACTTCCTTCATTGTCACAGCATTTGGGAACTTTCTAACCAACAGTGGGAGCTACGAAGTTTTTGTTTTCTTCGACTAGGCAACAATGGTATTGACTTGTCGTGGGGATTGGTAAATTCATAACTTGTATGCGGTGGTTATGAAGTTAACATTTTGAGCAACATGTCGATGGATGTGGTCTTGCTGACAGATATACCTTCAGTGAGAACTCTTGCCAATGGATGTTTCTCTTGCCGACAGGCTGGTGCATTCAGTATGAACTCTTGGCAATAGTGTTTCTCTCACCAATAATTTGTGTTCAGTATGAGCTCTCGCCAATAGAAATGATCTTGCCGATAGAGCTACTTGTGATGGAAATCAGTGTGAAGTCCTAGTGATATCGATGGTCTCGCCAATAGTTCTGCAATGGACATCGGTGAGAAGTCTTGCCAATAGAGTTGGTCTGGCCAATGGTTTTGCATTTGGTATGATTTCTTGTTGATGGACAGTTGGTTTTCTTGTGATATTAGGGAAACTTGTTTTTTTATCGATCTAACTTCTTAGGGTGTTGTCGATACCTTTGGTCTTTCCAATAGCTACATGTTCGTGCATTTCAGCATCAGGGAGACACGGTCTGGTGTCTCACCGACACGTGATTTAGTTAAACTTTTTGACTGAACGTATATCCTACATGGTGTGTTCTAAGCCAATGAGAGAAGTGGAATGTGAACCATTGGAAGTTGAACAGTTGTGACTATTCTATTGTGGAAAATGAATAGCCCATGAGTAGAATGGAT
This sequence comes from Sequoia sempervirens, assembly GCA_007258455.2. Lineage (NCBI taxonomy): Eukaryota > Viridiplantae > Streptophyta > Pinopsida > Cupressales > Cupressaceae > Sequoia > Sequoia sempervirens. Next base: position 10,297 of record VDFB02319908.1, read on the forward strand.
TACACTCTACAATGGTTGATGATGAGAGAAGTGTGAGATAACGAAAGTGTTGCTTGACTGAACACGGATTGATCTGAGTGGATTCATAGGATGCTTATGAGAGCATTGTACGATTACTATTTTGTACAAGATTGATCAGTGAATGTTGTTGCTGTAAATTGACATCAGAAAGTTAAGTCTGATCTCTATATGTAATTTTCCTTACTGTAATACAAAGAGGCTTTTCTTGGTGTGGTGGGTTTTTCTTCCGCAAGGGTTTTCCCACATAATTCTAGTGTCCAATTGTGTATGTGTTCATTTCTCTTTTCTATTAATTCTTTTCAAGTGTATCTTATTGAACTGTAATTGAAAAATTTAAAGTCATATCTACATTCTTCCCTAAGGTTTTGGCATTAGGAGAGTTTGTTCCACACCTAAGATTTCCTTACAAGTGGTATCAAAGCCTATCCAGTTGTGTTATCCTTGTGGGTACGTTGGGTTTTTTGTGTCAATTTTGTTCAATGGGAGTCTTGTAGAAGTCTAGTAATTTGAATTATAGATTAAGATGGAAAGCACGTCAGGAAAGATTGAAATTGAGAAATTCAATGGCAGCAATTTTGAGTTGTAGAAACTTAAAATGGAATATTTGTTAGTTGACCATGATCTTTGGCTTGTTGTGTCTAGAATGAAACCTACAGGCATGAAGCAAGAGGATTGGGATGTTCCAGATCAAAAATCAAAGGGGTTGATAAAGCTTTATTTAGCAGACTCTGTTCTTCTAAATGTTCATGAAGAAAAGACATCTTCTTTGTGGAAAATATTGGAAGCTATTTATCAGGGAAAGTCCTTGGTGAATAAGTTGTTCTTGAGGAAGAAGTTGTACTCTTTGAAAATGCAGGAAGGAGCATCTGTTGTTGATCATTTGAATGCTTTCAACATGTTGATTGCTCAGTTAGCATCTGTGGGTGTGAAGATTGATGAAGAAGATTGTCGTATGCTATTCTTATGTTCTTTTCCAAATTCTTGGGAGCACTTGGTGATGGCTATTGGGAGTACGACATCCACTTTTAAGATGGAAGACGTCGTTTCTTCTTTTTTATCAGAAGAGATGAGAAGAAAATCTTCTGAGATGGCGAAGGAAGCTCTTGATGTTAGAGGCAGATCGAAAGAAAAAGGAAAGAAGAAGAACAAGAAGTCCAAATTGAAATCAAAAGGGAGATCAAAGTCTCCTGGAAAGAAGTCCAAGGTGAAGTGTTGGAATTGTGGGCAACCTGGTCATGTCTGAAAGGATTGCAAAGAGGAGAAAAAGAAGAAGAAGAAGAATTCTGACAATGATTCTTCTTAGAGTGATGCAAACACTTTCATTGCAGCCTTGGCTATTCAGGCATCAAATGATGTCTAGATGATTGATTCTAGAGCATCTTTCCACATGACATCTCATAGAGACTGGTTTACTAAGTATAAAAAATACGATGGTGGAAGGGCGTATTTGGAAAGCGATTCATCTCTAGAAATAGTTGGTCATGGAAGAGTTAGAATTCAATTCCCTAATGGAAGAGTGAAGGGAATCAATAGTGTAATGCATATACCAGGTCTAGCTCAAAATTTACTTTTTGTTAGTAAGTTGAACAATGTTTGAGTGCAAGTCATGTTCTCTAGAAATGGCTGCAAAATGACTAGAGGCTCAATGGTGCTAGCTAGGAGTGCTCGTATTGGTACCTTGTATAAGTTGGATGCATTTGTTGTGCAATGCAATAGTGTCTTTGCAAAGTCACAGAAGGCTACTCATGGAGAAAAGGAGGAAAAAGTTCCTAATAGTGCAAACTCTATGGAAGTTAAACTTCCAGTAGAAAATACTATGCTCTAGTATCATAGCCTAGGCCACATTGGAGAAAAAGGTTTAAAAACCTTGAAAAATAAAAACCTGGTTGAAAGGCTTGATGATTGTAACCTCAAATTTGAGTGTTTTGAACATTGTATATATGGTAAACAACACTATGTTTCATTCTACTCCAGTCCTCACAAATCTTCTGGTTTACTTGATTATATACATTCTGATGTTTTTGGTCCAGTAAATGTTCCTTCTTTTTCTAAATCAAGATATTATCTATCATTCATTGATGATTATTCAAGAAGGGCATTTGTTTAGTTTTTGAAAAGTAAATCAAAAGTGTTCAATTTTTTTAAGGAATTCAAAAACCTTATGGAAAATTAGACTAGAAAAAAAAATGTTTAAGAACTGATAATGGCGGTGAGTTTTGTTCTGATGAGTTTGAAAGGTAATGTAAAGATCATGGGATTAAAAGACATAAAACTACACCCTACACTCTGCAACAAAATGGAGTTGTTGAAAAGTTCAACAGGACAATAATGGAAAGAGCATGAAGTATGCTAAGTAGTGTTGGCTTGGAGGAGAAGTTTTGGGTTGAGGCAGTTGCAATAGTATGTTACTTCATAAACCATTCTCCTAATTCCGCTCTTTTTGAGAAAACACCTTTGGAAGCATGGTCTAGAAAGAAGCCCTCTTTGAGACATATTCATGTCTTTGGCTGTGAGGCATATGCATATGTGCCGAATGAAAAAATGTCTAAATTGGAAAACAAGGTTATTAAATGTATTTTTATTGGTTATAGTGCTGGCATAAAAGGATACAAGCTTTGGAATTCTGATACGGAGAAGGTTCTATACAGCAGAAGTGTTATTTTTCATGAGCTGAAGCCTTCTACTTTGGATCTATAGTTAGAGATAAAATCAAAAAATAAAAAGGATGTAGTTGAAATTCCTCCGACACCAGATAAAGAGGAATTGAAAATTCAAAATGTACCTAAAATTGAGGAGAGATCAAGTAGTTCTGAGAGCTCTGAAGAAGAACAACCTCAACCTTAGCCTATGAGGAGGTCAACACATGAAAGAAAGCAACCTGATAGGTATGGGTTTTCTTTGTTAGATTCTACTTGTGCCTATGCTTTAATTTCTAGCACTTATGAGCCTACGACTGTGAAAGAGGCATTTAGAATGTTTGATTCAAACTCTTGGTTGGAAGCTATGAATGAAGAAATGACATCATTAGAAAAGAATGATACTTGGAGTTTGGTGCCCTTGCCTGAAGGCAAAAAAGTTGTTGGCTGCAAATGGGTATTTAAAAAGAAAATAGGTCTGGATGGCAGTGTGGAAAAGTATAAGGCAAGGTTGGTTGTAAAGGGGTATTCCTGGGCAGAGGGAATTGATTATGGAGAATTTTTTTCTCCTATAGCTAACCTAATGTCTATCAGATTTCTTTTGTCACTTGCAGTAGCATATGACTTAGAGGTTGAACAGATGGATGTGAAGACAACATTTCTTCATGGTGACCTTGAAGAAGAGATTTATATGTCCCAGCCTTAGCACTTTATGGAAAAAGGTAAAGAAAATCTGGTTTGCAAGTTAAAAGAATCTCTGTATGGATTAAAACAATCTCCTAGAATGTGGTACCAGAAGTTTGACACGTTTGTTTTGTCATTGGGATTTGTAAGATCAAAATTTGATCATTGTGTGTACTACAAAGCTGAAAATGATCATGTTCTTATTATTGCTCTCTATGTTGATGATATGTTGTTCATAGGCAATAGTAAGTTAATGATTTCTGATCTAAAATCTCAGTTGTCTACAAAGTTTGAAATGAAAGATCTTGGTGTAGCCAGGTATATTCTAGGAATGGAAATAACTAGGGACAGGAAGAGTAGAAAAATTTGGCTTAGTCAGAGTAAGTATATTAATACTGTTCTAGAGAGATTTTGTATGACTAAGTGCAAGCAACTAGTTGTTCTAGTTTTGTAGGGAATGAAGCTATCTATTGAAGACTGTCCAAAATCTCCTACTGAGATGGAGGACATGACTAGAGTACCTTATGCTAGTGTAATTGGTAGTTTAATGTATGTAATGGTCTGTACAAGGCCAGACATTGCCCAAGTAGTGGGAGTACTTAGTCATTTGATGGAAAATCTTGGAAGGACACATTGGGATGATGTGAAAAGAGTGTTTAGATATCTGAAGGGCACTTCAAAATATGCTTTGTGTTACCATAGAAATTTGGTTGAATCACAGAGGACATTGACAGTAGAAAATCCACCAGTGGATATATTTTCATGATAAATGGTGGTGCAATTAGTTGGATGAGTAAGCGACAGGATATAGTCACTTTTTCCACTATAGAGGAAAAATACATGGCAGCAACACATGCTTGTAAAGAAGCAATCTGGTTAAAACATTTGTGTTCTAACATTGGGTTTGATGCAGGGAAAATTATAATTTACTGTGATAGTCAGAGTGTTATTTGTTTGGCAAAAAATCCTACTTTCCATGCCAGGATGAAACATATTGATGTGTAGTATCATTTTGTATGAGATATGGTGGAAGATGGAAAGGTATCTTTAGAAAAAGTGGATACTCTCGAAAATGGTGCAGATGCATTGACGAAACTAGTGAGCACAAACAAGTACAGGTGGTGTGCCAATTCGATGGGCCTTGGAGCCCATGACCTTCATTAACTTTGAGTTTGAAGTAAGCCAGTAAATCTTTGTCAAGTGGGAGATTGTTGGAAATTGTGCCTCAACTTGTTGGCTTGTATCTCTGTTCAAATCTTCATTGTTGGCTAATCACTAGAGTTCCTAAGTTTGTAACCTTATAGTGGAGTTTGGAAGTTTCATAATTTCCTAACCGACCGACTTCCTTCGTTGTCACAGCATTTGGGAACTTTCTAACCAGTAGTGGGAGTTACGAAGTTTGTGTTTTCTCTGACTGGGCGATAGTGGTATCGGCTTGTCACAGGGATCAGTAAATTCATAACTTGTATGTGATGGTTATGAAGTTAACATTTTGAGCAACATGCCAATGGATGTGGTCTCGCCGATAGATATACCTTCGGTGAGAACTCTTGCCGATGGATGTTTCTCTCACCGACAGGCTGGTGCATTCGGTATTTACTCTTGGCGATAGTGTTTCTCTCGCCGACAATTTGTGTTCGGTATGAGCTCTCGCCAATAGCGATGGTCTTGCGAATAGAGATACTTGTGATGGACATTGGTGTGAAGTCCTAGTGATAGTGATGGTCTTGCTGATAGTTCTGTAATGGAAATTGGTGAGAAGTCTTGCCGATGGAGTTGGTCTGGCTAATGGTTTTGCATTCAGTATGATTTCTTACCGATAGACAGTTGGTTTTCTTGTGATATCAGGGAAACTTGTTTTGTTATAGGTCTGACTTCTTAGGGTGTTGCCAATACCTTTGGCCTTATGTGTTCAAGAATTTTGGAATCGGGGAGACACAGTCTGGTGTCTCACTGACATGCGATTCAGTTAAAATTTTTGACCGAATGTCTGTCCTACGTAGTGTGTTATGATCCAATGAGAGAAGCAGAATGTGAACCGTTGGAAGTTGAACAGTTGCGACTATTTTGTTGTGGAAAACGAACAAGTCGTGAGTAGAATGGATTACACTCTACAATGGTTGATGATGAGAGAAGTGTGAGATAATGAAAGTGTCGCTCGACTGAACATGGATTGATCTGAGTGGATTCATAGGATGCTTCTAAGATCATTGTAATATTACTATTTTGTACAAGATTGATCAGTGAATGTTGTTGTTGTAAATTAACATTAGAAAGTTAAGTCTGATCTCTATATGTAATTTTCCTTACTGTAATAAAAACAGGCTTTTCTTGGTGTGGTTGGTTTTTCTCCCGCAAGGGTTTTCCCATGTAATTCTGGTGTCCAATTGTGTATGTGTTCATTTCTCTTTTCTATTAATTCTTTTCAAGTGTATCTTATTGAACTGTAATTGCAAAATTTAAAGTCATATCTGCATTCTTCCCTGAGGTTTTTGCATTAGGAGAGTTTGTTCTGCACCTAAGCTTTCCTTACAAAATCTTGGTGTTCTTTTTCTCTCTGATGTGTTTTTGAAAGAGGAAAAAACAGGTTTAATAAGGACCCAAAACCACGAAGTTTACAAAATAAAGAAAGCATCATTAAAGACACCAAAGTCGTAAAGGTTGTAAGAATCACAACAGTAAAAGACCACAACCATCAAAAAGGCCAGTGAAGGCCACAAGACAAAAAACTAGACAAAAAGCCAACAACAGCTAAATTTGTGTCTTTAATAAATCAACAGTCTCATCTTCCAGCTCATTCATATCCCGAACCCCCTTCTTTAAGATCTGAATCATCTATGTAGTGGGAGGTGCTTTCCTTTTGAGATTGGCATGGGTCCTTTTCAAAATACCTTGGTCCTCGTTCTTGCTTTCCTTTCTCTCTTCCAAATCAACAACCAGTGAACCCTATTGCATTTTTTCCAACTTTTCAGACATAACATTTATAATAATGGCATTGTGCCTAGTAATTTTATGGTTTTGTTCCACAATTGTTTTCAAGTTATTTTTTATTTTAATCATTTCCTCTTCAAGAGATTTGTGCTTTTCCTCAATGTCACCTCATGTCTTCCCAATACTGTTCTTTTTCCATTTCCCTTCTTCATTGCTGAGGGTAGCCAACTTTAGTTCCAGCTTCTTCGATTTACTATTCAGAGCCCTATTTCTTTTATTAAGATCATTAATTTCTTGATAGGCCCATTTCAAGACCCTAAAAATGCCATTGATGTTGTTTCTTGCAGAGGCCAGAATGTCACCAGATTGAACCCGGTCTAATATTAGGTTAACATCACCTCGCTTGGGGGAGATAGGAAATCTGGTATCTTCAAATCTGAAAGAGGCAGGAGGGGAGGGCACATAATTTCTGCTAACTTCAAGGTTCTCAGCTTTATCTTCCAAGGAGTCCGCAGAGTAGGAAACCAACTTGTTTGTAGGGGGGGCCTTAAGAACATGACTCTTTAAGGGAACATAGTAGTTGGGGTAGGTCTCAGCGTTAGCTTTGGCAAGCTGGGGATTTTTAGACTAGGTTTTCTTACCAGATATCTCAGAGGACGGGTGGGCTTCAACAATTCTCTCCTGGTTAGGCTGAATCTCCGGACCCCCACTATCTATGTCATAGTCCTCATAAGCCATGGAGGCAATAGGTTTAGATAATGTCGGCATGCTTTGATAGTGTTCATATATTAGCCTAATAATACCAAGATGAAGAATAGGGTATCTCCTAGGGTTTTTCTTATGGTCCTCGAGGCTATTACTCAATGAACATAGCAAGTACTGAGGCAGAGAAATCTGTACCTTATGGCAGAAGTGGTTAAGAATGGAAAAATGATGCTCATACACTCTGGTAAATCTCTCGTCCAGTGTGGGGCGGGGGCCCTAGCTCGGTTGGCTAAGTAATTCCGTTGCGGCTTTGCTGGTCATGAGTTCTAGTCTCCCCCGTCCCGTGGTACTGGAGGACGTGTCACGCTAGCACCGCCGGTCAGGTTAAAAAGTTTACCAGGCGTACTGCAGTTTATAGGGGGTCGTGCTACCTGATTCCTGCAGCCTAAAAAAAAAAATTCTCTCGTCTAGTGTGATATACTCCATGATAACACATAATACCTTTCTCCATAGTGCCTTAATGGTGTCAATTTCGAAGTAGTTGGAAATTTTAACTAGTTTCAATTTCTCCTTGTCCAAGTTCTTAGGAAATCTAATGACCACCTCGTTAGAAAACCTTCTGTCATGATAAAACTTCACACCCTTAGTGGACATCTCAGAAATCTCCCCTATTATTTGCTCATCCAACTTCACCTTTCTTCCAAAGAGAATTATTTCGTAGTTGTTCCAATTCTTCTCCAAGTATTCTATGGCCATAGAATTGAGCCCATGAAGTTTTTCCCAATGTCTCTCTGATGTGTTAATTTTTTATGGTTAATTGCTTATTCATCAAATCTTAAGTAAAGTTTGAAAATTTTATCATTCTGTGACAACTGATTCACCCCCCCCCCCTCTTAATTGTTTTTCCTTGTTTTTCCAACATAACTATGAAAGTAATTGCAATGAATTGGTTCAGAATGAAGTGAATGCAAACAAACGATACAAAGCCCATTTATTCCACACCCACAATGAGAACAAGAATTTAAGAATGAGTAGTAAATTTCCCCTTTAATGGATGAATTATTCTATGTTAAAAGTTCTAGAAATAATTGCACATATAGTTTGATATAACAAAATCAATATTGGAAAGAAATTGCAAAAGCCCAAAGTCTATTGACAATCAAAAGAAACATTTGCAAATGCAAATATCTAAAAACACTTTCTTTATTTTTCCAATATCAAATTGTGAGTACAAAGGCCCAATACCCTATACAACCAATTGCATCGAAAGAAAATCTAAGACCCCCCTTACTTCCCCTATTTTCAAGAATAACAAAAAGATGCCACTACTAGAAACTTGGAGGCCTATATATACATTCACTCCAAAACTGTTACATTACAAAAGTAGCAGTCTTGAAAATGACTAATGACAAGTGTTGGAACTATTAAAATCTGATGATTTTACATATTTTTCATACTTCTAAGTTTCCATATAGCTCCTCATCATAAGCACAAGGGCTTTCCATCATGACATTTTGCTTTCATTTTGGCCTATATTTATCCCATAAATCTATCGAGTCCTGCATTTTTCACATCATGGTCCATATCTGCATGAGAATACCATTGTCTCCCTGACCCATTTTGTGTTTTCTGCTAACATGAGTTTGTGTTGCCTATCGGCAAGACTCATTTGATGTCACAGCGATTGAGGTTTGCATGCAGATGACTTTCGGCAGGACATTTGCATTGTTTTGGTGATAGTGGAGGAATCACATCGGTAGGAGTTATATAGTCAGGATGAGGTCTTATCGATTTCATTATGTCTCCCTGACTAATGCATGGAGTGGTTCATCGGTGAGCACTAAGCGGTATTGGTATTATGTCTTGGTGAGTATATTTTTTCTTACCGACCGATGGCGGAAGGATACATATCGGTAAGAGTTGGAGCTATCAAGATGAGGTCTCGACGAGTGAACTTCAGTCTCGCCGATATCACATATGGGGTTTTTCTTCGGCCAAACATAAGGGTCTTCGATGAGTGGTCACAATGAAGTGTATATGTCTCACCGACAGAGCATAAAAGGTTTCTCTCAAATGGCTTTCGGTGAGAGGTTAGTTGTGTCTCGCCGACCGACAACATAAGGGGATGTTATATCGATATGAGTTAATGTTCTCGATAAGAGGTCTCGACGAGTGACCTTCGATCTCACCGATGGAAAAAAAAGGACCTTGTCGATGAGAGTATGATCTTGTCTCAACGACTCAGAATGGATAAAGACTTTTGGTGAAACAAAATGAAATCTGTAAGAGGTCTCTCTGATACCATTAAGTTACAGCGACAGTGAATAAAAACAAAAGTGAATCTCAGTGAGAAGTTTCCCTATGTCTTAGCGAATGAATAATACACTATGAGAAGCATATCGACGAAACATAATGTTGGCTGTATGACATCTCCCCAACTCTGATGTGTCATGGCGAAAGCGAATAGAACACGGGGCGACTGTAGCGATTGAATTTCCTTCGGCATGATTGCGATATGTCTTGGTGACTGTTTCAGTGAGATTAACAGAAATTCAAATACTGTGGCCGGCATGTGAGTTCATAAAATACCATTGCTAGCTGACATGAGAGGAGCCCGAATTTTGTGGAAGGCTGACATGGGATCTCAATATGATATATTTTTCTAATGTTGGTGTATAAATAGGCATTTTGTAATTGTAAAATGGAGGAGCTATCATTTATTCAATATATAGTAGGAAAATTAGATGGATACAGTACAATAAATTTATTAGATCAGAGACTATGGTGCATGTTTTCAAAATGGAGGTATTTATGAAAGTCAATTGATGTTGCTGCACATTTTTGATGTCAATTATCTGTTGAATTCAATGAAAAATACTGCTAAGTTGTCTCCAAGATTTATGCTTTCTGGTTGTTTAAATTGACATAACAAGTTTATGTTCAGTTTATCAATGCACATTTGTTGTATCTGTGTGATTAATCAATTGGTTCTTTCAAGCAAAGAGTAAATCCTTTTAGTTGATCACAGTAATCAGAGAGTTTCATTTGGATTATTAAAGTAGAGCTTAGTAGTTACAGTATTGCATGTTTATACAAGTTGTAAACAAAATATATGCCAGATAATTTGAGTTCTCTCCAGAGAGGTGTTGTTCATCTTGATTTCATTTTAACTCCGCATACCCAATAAGGCATTGGTCTCTGCACTTCATCATTTTGAACTCATTCAATTTCTTTATATTTGTTAATTAAGCATTTTAGGATTTAGATCAGAAGATTGCTATTGCTATCACGTTTGATTTCATTTGTTCACTTCCATCTGCCATTGTGGACAAATCATTGAATGAAAGATAATCATAAGTGCATAAATTCTGCTTCATTCAAAAGGGTACACCCACCTAGGTTTAGTAGCACCTGAAGAGTAGAAGGTTGAGTTCTTTTGACCTTGTCTATTACCCTGAAACGTATCAAGAGATTGGCAGCATCTTGAGGTATATCTTGCCTGCGTTTTTGAGAGTTAACAACAAGGATCATGAAACAATAACCACTTTTAGAAAAGAAATTATTATTCTCTATCATAAAAAGATTCCATGCATGTCGCTAAATCGCTGGAGGTGTCAGAACTCTATACAGTTCCAATTGCATTTCCATAACTAAATTGTGAAATTTAGTGTGTTCTTCTTCTTCTTCCAAAACAAGGATCACCCTGTTGTACTCAACATAGCTAGTTGTCTCCTTACAAGCTAGCGAACGCAGTTGAGAGATGATGTTGAATTGCTCTTCCTCTGGACAACTCAAATCAAGTTGCAGAACAGGAACAAGTTCATCTTCCCATTCCCTGACATCACCAAGAAGTACCATTTTGAGAAAACTCTGGAATCAAAAAAACACTGCCACCTTCCCTTGCATGTAGGCTTATTTAACTTCGGCAGCGGAAAGTGATCATGTATTTGCTAAGCAAAACATGTCAAACTGTTTCACCAACTTTCTTATTAAAGAGCTGTCCTTTTAGAGGATTTTTAAAGATTAAGTTAAACTTTCCATTGAGGTCTCAAGACATTTGAGAAGACATTCTTTAAAGGCATCGTACAATTCATTAAATACACTGACACTTTGGAAATGATATATCCTACTAAGTTCGCCCCGTCGCTATGAGCTAGAACTTTGTAACCATGGGTCGAAAGTTCTAGAGTTTCAAGAACTACTAATATCCCAACAACATAAAGCACTTTCAAAGGTTGCAAGAAGGTTGGGTGATTTTGAAATTTTGAAATCTAGCAACTTGGTTAGGGAACTTGACAGGGCCGCAATAGTTACAAGATTTTTCAAAGTTGCAACTTAGACATAAATGCACAAGTTTAAAAATTATCACATGAAAGAAGAAACTTTAAAACAAAATGACTTGGAATAAAATTTTAAGGGTAACAAGACATTCTATTCCTCTTCTTAGTTTGCACTTTTTGAAGCCCATCATTGGTAGCTTGATCATTCATATGCTAAGTTTCTTGGTTGTGTGGTATATCTCTTACAATGCTACTATATCCATGACAATGTAGGACTATGAAGGGGAAATGTTTATAATCTAACACCTATGTGTGGATCTAGTGTAAAAATTTAATCCCAATAGCTTAAATTAGTTTGTTTAAGGTTTACATGGACACAAATACAAGAACATGGATTTAGATTTTTTTGATGGTTTTTAGTCAATAAATTCTCCATTCTTGTTTCCACTAATTCCTATGGATAGTTTATTCCAAAGGTGAGAATGGAGGAAAGATAGATTTACGTAGACCAACCATTTCTCAAGCACATCCTTTTGTCCATAAATTAAAGAATAAGGCAACTAGATCCATAAATTAGGGGCATCCATAAAATATGGAATCACACTTTTCTTTATATTTAAATATAACAATGAAGTGTCTTCTTCCATAGACTAAGAGTTTGTAAGTAAAGATATTGGACCCTTAATTTGCAGATATTCACTTTTCTAGAGTAACTTTATATTCAAATAGATCTTGATGAACCTTCCAACTAGGGGACCATTAGAAAAGGTAGCAACAAAATATAATATATTTTCAAGGTTCTTTACAGTAGTTTTTTTGGAATCCAATTGAGGAACAAAGACATTGAGCATACATAGAAAGTTGGAAAGAACTGAAGCTAATAGCACAAGTGTTAAGATTAGGAGGTAGCTTGCTTTTTACTAAGTTGGAAATTATTTGATTCAGCAAGTTAATAGTGAAGAAGAAAGAAAATGAGGGTATGTAAAGGCATAAAAGATAAGTTGAGGCCCTTCTTGTTTTTGAAAAACTTGCTAATAGGGTGAAGAAAGAAGAACCCATAGTGGGCAATAGAGGCACCCCTACACAATATAGAGGTAGTCACTAGAGTCCATTATAAACCATAGCATGAACACCACAAATTGTACTTCCTCTAAGAAACTAATTTTAAGGATCATTGAAATAAATTTCTTACTACTAACCATTATTCCTATTGTCTTACCTCCAACACCTAAGAACAAATATTAATATAAGTACCCTCTCTACCCTTGATACCTAATGATATATCTATATCACTTTTCAATATTAAATACTCCATTGTAATAATGTCTAAACAATGATCCTTCTGTCAGTAGTGCCATAGTGTGATAGTTAAGTTTTGGTGGTGTTGTTCTTGTCATCAAGATTTAAACCCCACTAAAGTGTTGTTGTTGAGTGTTTATATTAGAGATGAGATCCACCATTTGTGACCTGACCAATTCATAACTCTGAAACAAAAACATTTATCCCTTTTAAAAAAATGATACTTCCAAATTTCATTATAAAAAATGCGATAAACAACCTAAAAAATATTAGGATGATAAAGAAAATAATGCTAATACTAATTAAGAGACTATCTCAAATTTTTATGATCTCCCAAGAATAAGTAGGATCCACCTTTTAATTTTTGTTAATTGAACCTAATTTATGTGGCAAAACACCAGAAAACATTTGAAAAAGATTCATGTATGCAGCTGCATCAAGCCAAAATCATCAAAGGCCATGATGCATTGAAGAGATGGGTGTCATTTACTCGAGTTGATGGGATCACAATTGACTTCTAGTTCTAAGAATTATGCCTTTCATGCACTCAAATTGATCTTGCAACTATGATAGTCCATGGTAACAATCTAGTACTCTGTAATTTCATCTAAAAGTTGTTTGATGATCACAGATAAAAGCTTAAGGGATACCCCCTCCTTGAGTGTTGGGTACTTTAGATCATTGTTTGAAAATAAATTAGTGGTGGGTATTTTAGATAATGCAACACAAAGTTTTGGGGGTGGAAGAAATAATAAGGATTAGTGTATGTAAGCTTTTGGTTTAAACAACGTTTTGAATCACACTAAATGATTTGTGATCAAAATGAAAGATATGGATATATTGCGAAAAGAACATGCCTTACAACTGTATTAGATCGAACACCATATCTTTAAAGCTTAAAGAGCCTGCACATTGCTTGTTTGAAACATCATAATTCTTAAAAAAACAGCCTGCATATTTCTTTTGTTTGAACCATCCAAATTCTTGGAAAACAGCCTGAAGATTGTTTGTTGTTTTAAGCATTCATATTCTTAAACAAGAAGCAACATGTAGGGTGTTCAATTGTGGGCAGTTTTCATTTCAGTTGGAACATAAACACCCACTGTTTCCATATCAACAAGGACTGAAAGTAAGCATACTGTTGTTTATGATTTAGGGTTTTGATGTTCCATGAGCATAAGTGTCCCATGTTGCTTAGGGTGTCAAAGGCTCCAAGGCATGTGTGAAGTTGAGATGGAATCTGAGATAGCACATCAGAAGTTTTCAAAGGACCAAGGACAGTGTCAGTTCCCTGCACGCTCCTCGCACTTCTTTTGGTTTTTGTTTCCTTATAGTGAAACAAAGGCTCCATATTTCACTCAAAGTGTAGGACTGAGGAGATGGAAATTGGGATGTGCGCTACTATTGAAGGACAGATAATGTATGGTACTTCTTTGTTCATGTCTTTTTGTGCTTGGCTTTTGTGTCTCCATTTTTGAGGATATGAGTTGTCTGGTGGCCTTGTTTCAAGGAAGATAACTGGGTATTTTGATACGGATGATAGCATTTAGTTTGTGGTCCTTTTTTTCAGATGAAAAATTTCAATGGGATTATCATATCTTGTTCCCTGGTTTCGATGACATGTGTTATAATATATTGTACTGGAAATTTGGAACTGTATCGTCCTATCATATCCCAAGATAAATTCCCAAACATATTCAAAGAAAGAATTTGATTTGAATTTGATTTTAGGTGGTTAGAATTTACTCTTCATAAAGAGTACATTGAAAATATAATATTATGTTTTTGTTATGAAATGTATTTTCCAAATATCTAGCCATCTTTTATATAATTAGGATAGATATTTTAGATTTATAATATAAAAGATTAGAATTAGGTTAGAGGTGTTTAAATTAGATTTGTTATATGGATTAGATGGTATTAAGATTTGTCTTGGCGTATGAATTAGATAGAATGTGGAGATTGATATATTTTTATTTTTTAGATAGAATATTTAAGATAATTATATTAGGTTATAATTGATGAATATTGTTATAATATTTAGTAGTATATAAATATGTTGTAAAAGAAAGTATTTTTTTTAGTTCTTCTAAGTTAATTAAATAAATACAATTAATTAAACATAAATTAATCTAGATTAATTAATAATAATTGGGATTGATAATTTAGATTTTTTTAATAAATATTTTAGAAAAATAAATGCAATAGATAAGCTAATTAGTTCTATGATCAAAGAATGTAGACCTTGAATGAAGATTTGAAATCAGATTGACATTTACTCAAGAAATGTGATCTCTTTGTTAGTAAAATGCTTCTAATCCTATGATAGATATTTCTTTGTCTAGAAGATCAAATCCATAGGTCTAGATTAGGTGTGCTACTGCAAATTTATCCTCTACATCCAAACTCTACCTTTTGCAAACATCTATCTTTTCTTTTTGATTCACTTGGTTGGTTTTCATCCACCCTACTCTAATATATGAGAATTGGCGGTATTTTAAAATACCTAGAAATGGTTGTTGTTGTGTCTCGATGAGATGTCTTCACCTAGGTCAACCACTAGCAAGTGTGTAAAAAATTGAAGACATCAAGTATTAAATGATACATTTTAATTTATTACTTATTTTAGTGCACCAATTCTAAATGTTTTTTTTTTGGTTGTTTGTTTAATTCTTTAGGATGAGTGAGAATGCTACAAAGATGAGAGTGATTTCTAGAGAGATAAGAGATGCTCAACAAATGCAATTGAATTCCTTTAAATTCTAGCACATAACATCAAATTGTGTAAATATTGTGTATTTAGTTGGCTCAAGAAAGATCTAGGTGGCCAAAATTTAAATTTAAAATTTATAAAAGTAAGGGTCAAGTCCATGACCACAAAAGTGACTTTGGATGAGAAAAAATCATATCTAGGTGGACAAGGACTATTCAAAGGTAGGTGGATGGATTAATGTAATAAATGTGTGGATAAGGTGAATGTGTTAGAGTATGCATATATAAGGACAAGGTGAGAGATAAATATGTCAGATATGCACGTATATGATAGATAAATGCTAATTAGGAAAAAGTTCAACATCACACAAGATTGTGTCATTTTTTAATAGGTGCATATATCAAGATATTTCCTCAAAATAGGTACAAAACTAAATGGGAAATAACATGGGCATGCAAATTTCATTATTGCATTTTGAATTCAATTTAAGGCATGCATGCAAATCCATAAATGATTCAACACGTCAAATTATGTAGGCCTCACAAGCATGCATGCAAAGTAAATATTTAGACATTAAAGGATACAAAATGAGATTCATGTTTAAAGTAATGGACCCTACAAGGTTTCATCAAGTAAGTGCATCTATTAGTATGTACTCTCAATGGGAAATTATAAGATAAAAGAAATTTATGCAATGATTAGATCCTTTGTCTAAAAAAAAAAGATACAAAATAAGATCTTTCTTAACTATCTAGGAAATAGGAAAAAGAGGAAATAAGTAAAGTTAGGAAATTACACTTGTATGAAGAGTGATAATGTTATATTTAGCTCAATATCCATTGGATGACAAGATGCATAAATAACATGGCATGTTATTAGGTATTGATCCATTTTTTCATGGTGATGATTCACTATAGAACCTACTACTACTTGAAATATCAACATAGGATTGTTAGTAAAAATATATTCCCCCATAAAGATTTCAAAGAGAAAGGTCTTGAAAATGCTCTATGCTAGGTTTGAATTTTTTTGGTAGTTTTTGGTGGGCTTATGTGGATGGATGCTTAGGGGGAGGAGGAAGGGGTGGGCTTATAGGATCTCCTAGAAAAAATTTAGATTCTTAGGTATGTGCTATTTATTCTTCCATTAATAAGACTGCCAATGGTGTTTTCCCTAAGGTTCTACAGGTTGATGTTGTCTCTACTTTTCTAGAAGATGAACCATTTTTTGATGGAATGGATCCATCTTCTTGGATAGATAAAAATTTTAGTTTGAATGTTTCAAATAGTTGAAGGAACAATGTTCCTATTGTGACCTATTCAATCGAAGGTATAGTCTTTAATGTTCTAGATGTTTGTATGGATAAAGTAAACTAGGTAAGTTCTTTGCTTATAGACCTAATATAGATTTGGTCTATAAATGGTCACATGTGGTGTGGAAAATGAAAGGAAGTGTCTCTATTGGTGCAATAGTGGATGATCTCTTATTATTTCATTTTTCTAATGGAGATGGTCTTATTAGGGTGTTAATAATAGGACCTTGGCTTTTTGACAAATGACATAAAATGTGACACCCCTCTAATTTGTTATGTTTTCTTGATAGCTCAAATACTTTGTTAGACTATGTTTTATGTTGTGGTTATTCTATCGCTGATGGAGCGATGATAGACTATATTGATGTGATGACACATTATATGCATGATGATTTTGTTAATATGCTTTATGTTTGCATAGATGCTTAGTTGTGATGACATTGCTATATTTGCTTATGGTAGTTTAATTGATATATTATCTCGTTAGTTGATGTGACATTGTATTGGTGAAGAGAATGGTATTGCATCACTCGCTTGCGAGTGCCCTGTGATTTCTGCGATTCTCTCTTCACGGTGTGTATGAATTTACTATATGTATACATGTGCGACATTTGCTTGTTTGCAGGATTGCAGGTACAGGACATTAGCTTCACCTGGTTTCACAGGTCTGAGCGTGTCCACTACTCAACAGTAATATTGGGAGATAGTAACGGGCTACCTAGTCATACCTTTACCCTAGTACAGTGTGTCGTCAGTTTGAGTTTGGTCTTAGTTTTATCATTGTTGTTCTGGGTATTTCATTATTGTACACATTTAATTTGGTAGATTAAATGTGTATTTAATTTAAATATTTAATTAAATGAATTATTGTTGTGAAGGCTTTAGAATAAATAAATAAATTAATTAATTTAATTTGGTTATGTTGTTGAGTAAATTTTATTATTAAAAATAAATAGTAATCAAATAAATAAGAATATTTAAATTGGTTGCAATTAGTAAATTGTATTATTATATTTAAATGCATGTGAATGGAAAATATCTGAGTTGTTGAGGGAAAAGATATTTTGTTGAAATAACTCTGAGTTAGAAATTTGTTATCTAATTGTTGAAAATTCATTCTTAGAAGAGATATTAGGGAAAAGGAAAGAAAGTTGTTTCATGAGAGTTTTGTGTGGGTTGTGGAAAATTGGTGAGGAAATTGTGGATCTCTCTCAAGATTTGTTTTAGAATTTTACTGTAGAATTCTTGGTTGTGTATTGTGTGTTTTCTGGAAAGAGGCAAATTTACTGGAGGAAGTTTTGGCTACATTGGCAATTTGAAGTTACAAAGAAGCTCGGCACACAATTCTCGAGGCAACAGTTCTTCTGGAATAGGCAGCAGTTTCTTCTTGAACAAGTTCATATTTTTGTGAATTTTGTATTGGAAGGTTATTTTATTACTATAATGCAAATTGGAAATGTTTAGGAAAGCATTTTTCAATACTATAGAAGTTCTTGTTTCTTTCTTTTTAAAAGATTGTCGTGATAAGTGAAACCTTTGTAGAAAATAATTAAATAACCTTCGATGACACTCCTCCTATGTCAATAGTGGGTTTATTGTATTGTGTTGGTAATTGATTTTGTGATTCTGGAAGCAATGTGACCCTAATTCTTGTTTATCTATTTTGTGAGTATTTTTGTATATTGCCTGTGTCTAGAGGTAATAGGTTGTCTTGGTTTCCTGTTACTATCTCCTAGCACGGGGGCTGGGCCTACGGGTACCAGATGGTTGGGTGGCGTGCATCTTACACTGTTGAGTTTCTCTTCCTATTCGTGATGGCAAGATCTTCTTGTTCGAGGAGCTCATGTGGTTCTCGGGAGTTGTTCTTCTCCTTCTTCATTGTAACTGTGGATCCATATGTATAATTGTAATACCTCATTTGTATTGAGGTGAACCTTTGTGTGTAATTGTAATAATATTTATGATCTATTCATTATTGGATTTAATGGTGTTGTATCTGTGGAAATATGTTCATTACATTTCTATGTGTTAGATTTATCTTGCAATGGTTTAATGTGTTGTTGTAAGTTGTATCTTGAGTTTAATATTCTTATGCTATGGTTGGTTTAATTTATAAGTAATGGTGTTCACATGTAGACAGTTACGTAGCCTAGAGGATGTATGTGGTTAGAGTAGGATACTTTACTCATCTTCTTTTAACTTTTTAAGAAAAAAATTAGTTGCTATACCAGGTATTGCATCATCCTCTAGGTTGTGGGACAGGTTTTATAAAATTTACTTGTCTCTTTGTAAATGGAAACTAGGTATTCACCCTTCTATTGATCTATCTGTAGTAGCCCCTACTTGGGTCTGACTACAAGGATTACCTCTAGAATTTTGGAGTTCTAAGATTCTTTAGATCATTTCTAACTCTTTTGAGAAACTATTAGCAGTTGATAGGGTTACCCTACAAAGATCTAGTATGGTTTCTGCTAGAATGTGTATTTATGGTGAACTGAAAAATCCTTACCAATACACATTACCTTTAATTCAAAATTTGGAAAATGGATACAACTGATTATTTATGAAAATAGGGAATTTTTTTATTATAAATGCAATCAATAATGACATTTAACATTGATAAATTTTGTAATCCTTTGGATTAAAAAGAAGATCTGAAAAAAAGGGAAAGTGTGAAGGAAGGATCTCCTTTGAAGGGTTGAAAGAAAGATATGGTTGTGGCTAATATGGAGGATGATTGGGTTGATTCTAAGAAGAAAGAGATATTAGTAGAACAATATAATATGGATGAGTTAATAGATCCCCCTATCTTGCAAGAAAATGGCAGTCAAAAAAGGAATTATGAGTTTGTTTGTAATATGGTAAACTTACTAGAAGAAGGTGGTAAACAACACAAGGATGAAGAAAAGAAGAAAGATAAATTATTAGAACAAAATAATATGGATCATAAGATAGAGCCTAATGTCCTATAGGAGAATGCAAGTGAGCACCTATGGGAGTTTTGTGTGGTTTTTCCTAATATGATACACTTACTAGAAGAAGGTGAGTTGGATGAGGAATATTTGGGAAAAGAATAAAAACATTTGGAAGCTACTTCTAATAATATAAGAAAGGACAATATTAAATTTTTGAGGGAATCCTCCTTGAGTATTAAAAAGAATAATAAATAAAATAACTCTTGGGAGACTCTAAAAGATGATAAGTGGAGCTTGGGCCTAGAGGAAATGCAAAGATGGAATGGCTAAGGATCAGGGTCCCAAATTTCTCTTAATGGAAAGGTGAATGAATCTCAAAATGAGGTGTCCAGTGGAATCCTATGATTGGGAAAGGGAAAAATAAGAACATCTAGATGTGGGTGGAGAATGTAAACAAGGAAGACCAACTTAGGGAGAAACAAATTCGAGGGAAACAACAAGAGAAGTGGGTATGGAAAATCAAAAGACCCTAGAAAATATCTTAGGGCCTAGGAAATTCAAGAAATGATGAGATTGGAGGTGAATCAAGAGGCCTCCACATTTCATGGTCAACTAATAAGTCTCATTTGTAGTTGTTTAGAAGAGATTTTGTATGTTAGTTGTCCTAATGTGAATTCTTTCATGGAATATTAGAGGAATTAATATTCCTTATAAACAAAATCTTATTAAGAGTTGTGTTTTAAATAATAAGGTTGGTACTCTCCTTATCTAGGAAGTTTAAATGATTTAATCCATTTTTTCTTAGATAGTAGGTAAATTATGGTCAGATGTTGAGTTTTACATCAACCCTATAGAAGGTGCCTCAAGAGGAATTATTACTTTATAGAATCCTCCTTGTCTTTCTAGAAGAATGGTGATCAATGGAAGAACAAATTAACAGTTTCCTTATCTAATTTGAACACTAAGGAGAATTGGAACTTGATAAATGTGTATGCTCTGTACTCCAAATAACCTAGAAAGAAGTTGTAGGAAAATTTCACAAATTCTATATGTGATTTTCCTAATTATAATTAGATGCTTGTGTGTGATTTTAATACCCATATATTCCCTTCGCAAAATTCAGGGAGTCTTAAGGATTACTATGATATTATGGTTGACTTTTTTTATTTTCTCACTATCACTGGTCTCTTAGATGTTGATCTATAGGAAACCTCTTTTACTTGGTCTAATAGAGTAATGGGAAATAGTCATATTCAAGTGAAGCTTGAAATATTTTTTGATCTCAAGTTCTTGGAATATCCTTCCTAACCTTACTCTTGTAGCTTAGCCTCATGTGGGATCAAACCATAACTATCTCCTTTTTCAATGGGGTGGTATTATAAGTAAAGGTTTGTACCCTTTTAGGTATGAAAGTATGTAGGTTTCCCATTTGTATTTTAGGCAACTGGCCAAAAATTGGTGGAATAGTCCTATGCATGTTACCCCCATGGTATGTCTTGCTAAAAAATTAAATTGGTGAAATATAAAGTTAGAGGTTGGAATAGATTATCTTTTGGAAATATATTTCATAAGAAAGACCACTTTTTAAAAAATATCAAGGAATTATAGGATAGAATGGTTGCTAGATCTCATGATGTGGAGACTTGTGTTAAAGAAAAAAATTGAAATACCTGAATGAAAGAGACTTATGAGAGGAGAAGAGATTTCTTGGAATCAAAAATTCAAGATTAAATGGCTTATTGAAGGAGATAGGAACACTAAGTTCTTCCACCAGTCCATCCTCAAGCATTGAAGAAGAAATGTTATTAGAATCCTGAGTAATTATGATGGTACTACCTTTAGTTAGATGAGGAGGATATTATAGATGTTGTTGATTATTTCTTCCATAAGAATTTTAAAGATAATTCTAGGGATACTTGTCTAAATGAAATTTTAGATGTGATCCCAAATGCACTCAATGCAAGGAATATTGTTGAAATGGAAAATTATATCTCCATTGAGGAAGTGAGGTCCACTATTTTCTATTTTATAGCCTTTAAAACTCTAGGACCTAATGGATTTTCCCCTCCTTCCAAGAATTATGTAAGATAATTTTCCATGAGATGGTTGCTACTATTAGATATTTCTTTAGGTATGGTAAACTTTTGAAACAACTCAATTCTACTTTTATTGTGCTATTGCTAAAAAGGGAAGAATATACTACTTTGATGGATTTACCTATAAGTCTTTATAACATAATCTATAAAATCTTCACTAAGATGATTGTTAAAAAAATTAAGCCTTTTTCGCACCTAATGATTTCCCAAAATAAAAAAGGATTTGTTCTGAGAGAAAAAATTTAGATGTTGTTTTTACTACTCATGAAATTATTCATTCTATGGAGAATAATAAAAAATCAAGTATGGTCCTAAAATTAGATATTTCCAAAGCCTGTGATAGAGTGTTTTTGTTTTTTCTTCTTACTATGCTCCAAAAGTATGGTTTTAAAGCGAGTATCCTCCAACTGATCAAATAATGTGTAGCCACACCTGAGTTCTCTATGTTGGCGAATGGTATTGCTAGAGGATTTTCCTCTTTTGGAAAAGGATTGAAACAAGGGGATCCAATCTCCTTGTATCTTTTTATCATTGTCACTAAATTCCTTGTTGGTAACTTCTAGAGGTTGAATTATTTTAGAACATTAAAGGGGGTTAAATTTGCTTCTTTCTTACCTCCATCTTCTCACCAACATTTTGTGGATGATACAATTCATTTTGGTATTTCTATATTAGAATATAAAGAATAGAAAATATTGTTAGATAACTATGCTAGAGCTTCAAAATAATATATCAATTATAATAGAAGTGTCCTATACATTCTCAATTCTAATGATTCTCTAAATAACAATATTGTCGTAATTTTTAGATATCAATAGGTTTATGTTCATGTTACTTATCATGGCCTTCCCTTTTCCAATATGAAATTATTAAACAATTATTGGAATAATATTGTTGAAAGGGTTCAAAATAAATTAGTTGGATGGAAAGGAAAATTGTTGAGCAAAGCTAGAAAATATTAGTTATTGAAAAATTATCTTCAAAATATCCCAATGTATTGTCTCTCTCTATTCAAGACTCCAACTTTCAAGGATTAAAGGATATATTAGATTCAAAAAAAACCTTTGGACTGGTATAGAAGAAAAGACTAGGATTGCTCTGGGGAATTGTGAGATAATCTATAAATCCAAAAAGAAGGGAGGTTTAGGAATAAGAAGGTTGCAACCTTTTCATAAAGCCTTTCTATCTAAAGTTGGTTGGAATATTATTAATAATGATTAATATAGGGGTTGTATTGTTAAAGCTAATTATATAAAAAATAGGGACCAATATTATTTTGTGTCTTCCCTCTCTCTTCCCTGTGGTTTTGTTATCTAGAATAACTTGCTGAAAATTAGAAATTTTCTAAATAAAGGTTTGTGTTGGAAGATGGGAAATGGAAAGAGGGTTAATTTATGGAATGATCTAAGTGGAAAGAGGATACTCTTCTATCGTCGATCTAGGGTTTTTTTATAAATTAAGAAACATCCCATAAGATTGAATGGTGAGTAGTTATATTGGTTATCCAATGGAATTTATTAGAGCCTAAATGTAAATATTTTTTTTGTAGGTTAAAGGGAGGAAATGTGAAATGGAAGAAGTGATAAATCAATTGAAGCAGAGCATAGGAGAGATTATCTTCTACTTTTTAGCTAGAGAATGTGACTATGTTTAGAATCTTAATACTTCATTTTATTTCTCAGTGGAGTCTACCTATAGTTTAATTGTAGATGATAATAGTCATTATTCTTTTGACTGGATCCTAACTTAGAACCATAGGATTCTCCCTAATATTTTTTTTGGAGGGCTACCTTACATAGTATAATTATCATTATGGATAAACTAGTTAAGAGGGGATTTCATCTTGTTAATAGGTGTATTTTATGTTGTGATTATGAGGAAATAGTGGATCATATTCTTCTCCACTATATTTTTGCAAGGGAAGTTTGGGAGAAGGCGTTGAATAAGCTCCAAGTTAACTAGATTTTTCTTGGTACAAGATGAAAAACTTTGTTACCAACTTCATATAGTCTACGACCTTTGGAAGGAAAGAAAAAAATACATAATAGAGGAATGATAGTAGAGAAGTGTTTTGAAGCATAAGAAATGGTCTCCAAGAAAATAAGGAATCTTGAATCTTGACTCCTAACATGTGTCTTGGCAGTCATGATTTTAGGTGTAATGGCTCTCTACCACGCTTGCATGCAACAAAACCCTCACTTGCTCTCATTTTGGGGGTCCAACTTCATTCACTCAAGTTCTCTTCAATATCACTCTCAAATTTCTCTCATCTTTGACAAGAAAAAATTCTACAAGTGAAGCTCTATCGGACTAAGATCCTTCCAACAGTTATAGCTCTCTAGCAAGCATTCAATGGTGCATTCATGTGCTCTAGAGAGGTCCTAGGTCCATGGGTAACACACTCTCTCACACTCTTTTCCACTTACTTACTCATTTACTACATAGTGGTGTGGATTCTACTCCTGAAGCATGTTTTACTTTCACCATATGCTTTGTCCATTTTAGTTACACTCCTTTTCTATCTAGTTGTCCATGGAGGTGGGAACACCAAAATGGGGGTCTGACTGAGGCAAACCCCTATACAACCCCAACATTTTCCCCTTATTCTTAGATGTGTGTAGGTTGTAAAGCAAAGCTTGGAGTGAAGACTCAGTCGTCTGACTGTTAGTAAGTTTTCTTCAAGTTCTCCTTGTACTTTTCTCATAGTTTCAATTCTTTGATTATTCTGTTTAGAAGACCTTAGATCTAAGTTAGGAAGTGAGGCTTTATTTTGCCCATTTGAGCCCCTAATATTTCTATTTCTTAGGATGCTAGCACACTATTTGGATGATAGTATGCCACATTGGCATCCTAAATCTACGCTAACATCCTTTGGCCAAGAGCTCCTACATCGAAGGAAAAAATCTAGAAGTTTCACTCTCTCGTGATCTGAAGTAGTCTTCTCTAAAACTTAGCTTCTATACATTTCTCTTGCAATTTCTTCATTCAGTTTATGTTGAGGTGGATAAGGGAAGTTTTTTCCTTGGTGATCTCTTGAGAACAAAGACACCTGCATGCAATGAATCCCTCTTACCTCACATTTTGGTGAACCCAATATGAAACATGTTAGATCTATTTTTACAATTTTTTCATGTCTATAGTAGTGCTTTCTATAAGGAATATTTTGACATTTTGGATGATTCTCTAGATGATTTCTTAGAAGCTTCTTCCCCTATTTGTAAATCTTCCAACCAAACTCCCTCTCCACGCACTAAGGAGTCGATAAACGTAGTGGTGGTCTATGTGGCTCCTCCAAGCCCTAAGAATCTTGTCATTTACTTGACCCCAACTATCACTTCTACAAGGGAGGATCATTCTATCTATAGAATCTCATATCGAGATGATTCACCAGATTTATACTCAAGGTTTGTAAAAGCTACAGACTCTACTTCTTATAATGTTGTTGGGCACACATATAATACAAGAAGAAACAAATAGAACTTGAATCAACAACCTTCTATCCCTACATCTCAATCTACTCATGTTCCTACTTCATTACCGCCTTCTCAACCAAGTCTTCAACACCTAAACCTACGACTAAAGCACCAGGTGATTATGATCTTGTCGAGAAACTATGTGTTACTCTGACTAAGATCTCACTTTGGGATTTTGATGCAAGAGCATCTATCAACAACATCTATTCATCTAGGGAACTTCTGTCCAAAACACAATTGGAGAAGATCAAATTACAAAGCTTCAACCATTCACTATTCATTTCACTAATTTCACTTATCAACTCAACAAAATCCTTAATTTCTCCTAGCCATTCACAAGGCTATTAATCATCCACACCTCTCCAATGTACAAAAGGTCTTTTAAAGGAATTACATCATGACTCTTGAGTTTCTAACTACCTTCAATGACCCAAATCAAAACATGACCTTTCACCTTCCAATGTTGCTTTTTAGAAATTTTGCATATTTTGCAATTTTGCAACTTTGTGACAACTTTTACATTTATTCAAATTTTGACATAACACTTAAAAATTGACCTCCTAAGGACTTTAATACATGGAAAATGACCCCTGAGAAATATTGAAACATCAAAATTGATCATCCTTCAAAATTTACTTCATGGAAATATGATATTGCCAAGGTGCTCCTGCACCATTCTCCCAACCAAAAGAATTTCAAGTCCACTTGAAAGTTGAAGTTGTCCAAAAAAATACATCCCTTGTATGCTTTGACATTGATTCATCTTGAAACAAATCTTAAACACCTTCATCTTCACCTCAGGTTTCATTTTGTCCATGAAAATCAGTCCTTTATCTTGCTTGCCTTCTAGAATCAGATTATTTATGCTTTGATGCTCTCCAACTCTAACCTCAACATATTGTCCTTGTTGCAACTTGATCTTTAGATTGTTCCTTGTCCAAAATATTAGTACTATAAATAAATGATACAATATTTCAATCACAATATATCCATCCCTTTTCAACTCCTTGCAAATCTCCAAGATCAATTCTTCCTTGAACATTTCTTCATCTAATCTCAACTCGATATCTTTCTTTGAGGTTAGGTCCTTTATCACTACTACACCTCCATCTACATGCTTGGAAATACCTTTTTCTTCAAATTTGTCTTCATTCCTTCACTTTTTCTTTTCCTTTTCCTTTTTTCCATCTTTCTCTCTATCATCAAGTTCACATTCACTTATTCAAAAGGACACAAGACTGTCCTTTCTCAACACTCATCTTTCCACCAACTCTTTCTTTACCAAAGGACATAGGACTGTCCTTTCTCATTTCCTTCTACCAAGAAATCTATCCTATTTCTCTCACAAATCATCCTTGACCTTCTCTGACCAATCACCTTTTTGTCTTCTCAACTACTCCAACTCAAGTGCTTCTTCAAACAGGTATCCATCTGTTTCTTACTGCTTCAGAACTCAACAACTCAACAAACCAAGCAAGTTCTTCCTTGCTTCCAACTTCTCTCAACTTTCTTCTGCCCTTTCCTTGGCAGCAACCAAGTTATCTTCTCAACCTACACAAACTCACACAAACTCACAACTTCTCTTTGCAACTTAGATGGATCAAGCACCTGCAACCAAACTCAACAACTCAACATCAGCAACAACTTAACCAACTTATTAGAATCAACCAACTCTGATGCTAATTGATGCAAGAGCATTTATTAGCAACATTTATTCATCTAGGGAAATTTTATCCCAAACACAACTGGAGAAGATCAAATTATAAAGCTTCAACCATTCACTATTCATTTCACCAATTTCACTTATCAACTCAACAAAATCCTCAATTTCTCTTAGCCATTCACAAGGCTATCAATCATCGACACCTCTCCAAACATACAAAAAGGAATTTTAAAGGCATTACATCATGACTCTTGAGTTTCTAACTACCTTCAACGACCCAAATAAAAACATGACCTTTCACCTTCCAATGTTGTTTTTTAGCAATTTTGCAATTTTGCAACTTTGTGATAACTTTTACATTTATTCAAATTTTGACATCAAATTTAAAAATTGACCTCCTAAGGACTTTAATACATGGAAAATGACCCTTGAGAAATATTGAAACATCAAAATTAATCATCCTTAAAAATTTACTTCATGGAAACATGATATTTCCAAGGTGCTCCTACACCAGATTTGCTTCAGACCACTTCGGTCTATCAGGAGATGTTGTAGGAAGCCTTACAAAAAATAATCTTTCTTGCCTCTGCTAGGCCTACAAATTTTAATGTGTTGTTGGCTCATATTTATGTAGATTCATCGAATATTACATTCCATTTGTAAGAACTCCCACCTCCAGATGTGCAGAAGCAAGCGGGCCCCTTGATGATTATAATTAATTTTAATAACATTGGTGTTGTGTGGTCTCACAACATGCCCCAAGACTGAAAGACTTGGGGACCCAAGTGAAAAAATAATAACTCTTATGGTAGGAGCTAGCAAATTGAAGGATCACCAGAAGTGAAAAGCAAAGAGAAATCTTTAATCAAAGAGTACTTCGTAATGTAAGTGTTTCAGGTACCAGGTACCGGGAACCAAAAATGTTTGTAAAGGAAAAAGGTAATGTGAGTTTGAATGGAAGGCTCTGGTCCAATGTTTGGAGTCTAGTAAGATGGATGTCCAGTGAATCCAAAGTTTGGGAAAGTTCATGGTAAAGTTGAATACTAGGTACTAGGTACTAAGTTACAATGTGAAGTGAAATTTTAAAAGTTTTGAAGTTATCTAATGATCCCGATAGTCCAGTCATCCAATATAATAATATAAGGATTTATAATATGCTAGAAAGCGTGTTATTTATAAGATTTTTTTACTAACATTTGAATAATGGTTTTATATACATGAGATTTTATATATGTTTTCTTTCTTTAAAAGGGATTTAATGTGTGGAATTTGTGATTGTAAGAGATATAGATTGTGATGCAAAGTTTAGGTATGGACGGTTAGGAAAATTTGAATCACATATAGAATTACATTCAAGTCAGATCATTTATTTTGGGATACTATTGGCAAATGAGTTTAGATTCTCCAGAATGTTGGAGATCCTGGTATTTCACATGCGTCAAATAAAAGGTTCCAACCTCTAAGGAATTCCATTCCTGAGAGTAGCAAACCCAGAGCCAAGCGAAGTGTGGGGGAAAAAATTCCACTTGTTTATTTTGAATGATAGAAAGTTCCTACACACTATCCTAATTCAAGTTATTATCCTAGTGATGATTAAAGATTAACACCTAAAGAGCTTCAGTGAGTGATTGGAGTTGACTTCCATTGAATTCAATTGCAATTATCCTATTGGTCACTACATTCCATGTGCCTTGATGTGATTGTTCCCTTGGATTCCCTCTCATGTATTTGTCTTATCCTATCTAAGCCTCGTGTTCTATAAAAGGCCAGAGGATTCCTTTTTTATTTTAAGTTCAAAATTTGTGGATGTTGAAGGAGCATAAATTTTTTCATGTTTTGTTCTTTTTTCCTATTTTCTAAATCATTATGGCATAAAACTTTGTTTGCATCTAGACATTGATTAATATCAGAGCCAATTAGATAGCTACATATCTCATGAATCTTTTGTAGCTGGTTTTGTTAGTTCATCTAAACAAGACCATGTGTTGTGTCATTTAAAGGTGCATACAGAACCTACTCAATGTCCAGAAATGAAACCCTTTCTTTAAAAGCTCACACCATTTTATATGTAGCTATGAAGCAATCTAGTGTAGTATAAAGCGATTTGATTTGTTTTAGTTGATTCTTTGGGGCATGTATGGAGAATAACCAAGAGAAACTTTTAATTTTCAGTATTTTTATGCTTTATTTTAGAGTAGATGTTTAAATTCTTGAAAATGTTCCAAAATTAAATGAATGGATGGAATTTTATTGAAAATATTTTGTTTTCTATGAAATTTTTGAATGCTTAATGCTAAATCTACTAAAGCGATAACAAATAATTTGTGATATTCATGAAATATTATTGCAAATATTTTGATTTCATGATACTTGTCTTTATGATCCAATTGAGAATCCATTGCCTAAAATGTTTAATTCTAAACAATCATGGTCCCTATGAGATTAACAACAATATCACATCAAACCTGAGAGTGACCCTAGTGCAATCATGACCTGGTTATCGAAGACTTGGGATTGAATTGAAGCCAATCTTTTCCTATTAAATTTTAATTCCCCTTTAGGTTGTCTTTGTTGCATATCTTTCAAGAAGGATAGGCTCTTTGTGGTCTTGTCCAAATGAAGAATTTATTTTCCTTATTTGTTGTGAGTAAAATCATCATCAACAATTGGCATTAGGCATACTCTCATTGACACCGATTCGACTCTTGAAGTTTGCGGTATTGGAATACTACCTAAGATTAAAGTTGATTCATCTTATCTAGCTGCTTCTTTGTACATTCGTGGGTTCGATAATGCTAGCTACCAAGCTCTAGGCATGATAATACTACCTCTACAATTGGGCCATGTTGCCTTACCTACTTTGGTTTATGTGATGCATGGCCCTTTACCTTACAATATTATTTTGGGAAGACCCTATATTCATGCTATTGGTGTCGTAACTTCTACTTTGCATCGTTCCTTAAAGTTTGTTGCAAATAATCAAGTGGTCACAGTTAAAGCTAACCTAGAAGTTGTTCACCTTTGTGAATTAATGTTTGCTGGTTAGGCTTCAATTGTCTCCACTCTTAAGAATTGTATTTCATCTTTAACTGTTGATGCTATGGAATTTTCCTAGGTGATACCCTTCGTGGAGGTTGTTCCTAAAGTGAATTTCATTAAAATCGAGTCACATAAAGTAGAAAGTCCTAAGTCCTCCTCGTATGCCTCTTCTTCTTAATCAAATGCTTCCCTTGGTGATGATTTGGGATCCTTGGAGATCTCTAAGTTCTTTGTTGGAGAATACAAAGTGAGCCCCACTCTTCTAGAGTTTTTGAATGCCTCTGATGAAAAAGGGGACAATGCTCCCATTGAGGAAGAGAACTATGATACTATCTAGGAGACTAGTCCTTCCCATAATAAGGAGAGTAGTCCTAATCTTGTAAAAGAGGTTAATATTTGTGAATTGAGTAAAGGAGATGATTGTTCTCTCATAGATGTGTTTGATTTTCATTGTTGGAATGAATCCCTCTATGTAGAGTCACCGCCTCCTGAGGTCTTACAAACTCATTATGGTTTTGGATATCAACTCGCTTCTCAAAATGGCTATGGGAAGAAAGGCCTAGGGCATATTGAGCAAGGAATCCAAGTACCCATTTATACTAATCCATGAAAGAACTATCTGGGTTTGGGGTGCTCTATCAAATAGTCTAAGAAAAAACCTTGGTGGAGTGTTAATATGATTTTGGTTGAACCATTGAGTTTGGTCCATCCTGAATTAATAGAGGATAGGGGGAAGGTCAAGAAATTCCCTTTAGATGTTTTCTCTTCAAATGAATAACTTGAGGAATTCCTAGGTGCCTACTCCCCTTTGCTTCCTTTCATCACAAAAGGAGATTCTCGTATCACTTACATGAATGAGCATATTTTGGAGAATATGTCTTGAGTGTTGATGAGGAGGATCCTCTATCTAATGTTAGTGATGATGTTCCAATACCACATCCTAGAGGTCATATTTCCCTTCTCAAAGGGGACACTATTGAAATCTCTATGGACCCTAAGTCTTTAGAAAAGGTATTTAAGATTGGGAAGTGTCTTTCCTTAGAAGAATTGAATGAACATTTTGATCTCCTACATTCTCATTCCAATATCTTTGCTTGGACGTATGAGGACATGCCTAGCATTGATGAGTCTCTAGTGGTTCACAATATCGTCCTATGTCCCAATGCTAAGCTAGTTAAGCAAAATATCTAAAATATCAATCCCAGGGTGGTGTTGATGGTTAATGTTGAGATAGAGAAGCTATTGAAAGTAGGCTTTATTTGTCCAATCGACTACTCCCCTTGGATCTTGAATATTGTCATTGTCAATAAACTTGATGGCCATATTCATATATGCATTGACTTTCATGATCTTAATAAGGCTTCTCTTAAGGACAATTTTTCATTACCTAATATAAATATGATTCTAGATTCGACTACAGGCCATGCCTTGTTGTCTTTCATGGATGGTTTTTCAAGTAACAATCAGATCCATATTAATCCAAAAGATCAGTACAACATAGCCTTCACTACCCCTTGGGGTACTTTCTGTTATGTGGTTATACCCTTTGGGTTAAAGAATGCAGGAGCTACTTACCAACGGGAAATGACCCTAATATTCCACAATTTTATTCATAAGATTTTAGAAGATTATGTTGAAGACATCTTGGAAAAATCTATAACCTGTCAAGATCATGTGAAGAACCTTCATCTTATTTTTGAGAGGCTTTGACTCTATAAAATGAGACTCAATCCTCTTAATATGTAGATGTAGGAAATTTTTTGGAATTTATAGTCTCTTACCATGGAATTGAGGTCAACACAAATAAGATTGATGCTATTATTAACATGCCTCCACCCAAGAACATCACTGAGTTGCAAAGTTTACAAGGGAAGATTCAGTAAATTCGTAGATTCATATCTCAATTGGTTGATCACACCGTTCCTTTCACTCACCTATTAAGGAAAGATGTTTGTTTCATATGGGATGAAGAGTGCCAGAAGTCTTTTGAGTCAATCAAAGCCTACTTGGCCAATCCTCCTATATTAATGTCAGCTATGTAGGATAGACCCTTTTTGCTTTACCTCGCACCATCACCATATGCTTTGGAAGCCTTTCTTGCTTAGTATGATGATGTCGGGAAAGAGAGAGCAGTCTACTACATTAGTCATGTCTTGGTTGATTATGAAACCTATTACTCCATGGACAAGAAATTCCTTGCTCTTGTCTTTTCTACATAGTAGTTAAGGAACTATCTTCTCCATGTCAAAACACGTCATTGTAAAAAGTGACCTTTTAAAGCATTTTTTCTCCAATGCCGACCTTGCTAGGAGCTTAGCAAAATGGGTAATGTTACTCTCTAAGTTTTACATAAATTTCATTACTCAGAAGTTGATAAAGGGTCAAGTGGTTTCCAATCAATTGGTAGGAACTCCCTCATCTCGCTCCTTCCCAGACTTAGATTCGTTTCCTAATGAGAACATTTTTGCTATCAATTATGATCTTGAATGGAAAATTCACTTTGATGGGTTAAGATGTTAGACTAGCTCCAGAGTAGGTGTATTCCTAATGTCACCCAAAGGTAAACCAGTCCCTCTCTCCTTTGATTGGACTTTCCTTACACTAATAACATCACTGAGTACGAAACCCTCATTGTTGGCTTGTGTGCCACAATTTCACTAAAAATAATGCATCTCCACATACTGGGTGATTCTAAGCTTATTGTGAATCAGATTATGAGAAACTATCAAGCTAAGCAAAGTAAGTTGTCTCAGTATTGAGATCTCGCTTTTTCCTTGCTTAAAAAATTATCATCTTTCATGATAGATAGTGTAACTAAGAGGGAGAATAGACATGCAGATTCCATGACACACATTGTTTACCTTCGGATGAGGATACAAAAGAATACCACTTCGTGGTTCAAGTCTTTTGGACCCCAACTATTTTGGATCAACCTAAGTCTGACACCCTTGTGTGTTCTCACGTAAACTCAGGAGAATGGTTTTCTAATATTTACAACTACTTGAAGACTAGAATTTTTCCCAATGATGCGATGAAAAATGATCACACTCATATACGAAAGCTTTCAGCCCATTATGTTATTCTA
The DNA here is from genome assembly GCA_007258455.2 of Sequoia sempervirens. NCBI lineage: Eukaryota > Viridiplantae > Streptophyta > Pinopsida > Cupressales > Cupressaceae > Sequoia > Sequoia sempervirens. Next base: position 43,149 of record VDFB02319908.1, read on the forward strand.
TTTGATGTTCTCTATCAAAAATCATATAACAGTTTGCTTCTCCAATGTCTCACTAAAGAGAAAATACCCCTCGCCCTTAAGGAATCACATTCAGGCTCTAGGGGTGGACACTTTGGTGGTATGTCCTTGGTGAATAAATTGATACACATGGGGTACTTTTGGAAAATGATGGAACAAGATTCCTTCGATTTTGTTAAAAAGTGCCCATTGTGTCAGCAACATGGTCCTCTTATTAATTCACCTACACAAGAGTTACAAAACTAGACCTCTCCTTGGCCATTTGCAAAATGGGGGTTGGATATTATTGGAAAAATATCACCTCCCTCTTCTAAGGGACATACCTTTATCATCACTGCTATAGAGTACTTCAGGAAGTGGGTCAAAGCTATTCCACTTTGATCTATGAACATTGAAGCTATTTGTAGTTTTCTTTTAAATAGCATTATCTCTCATTTTGGATTGCCTACACTTGTTTCTGACAATGGTATGTCATTAAAGAACAAGGAAGTAAAGAAATTCCTAGAAAATTTCCACATTCATCATAGATTTTCTACACCTTACTATACTCAATCTAATGGTCAAGCAAAAGCATCTAATAAGACTCTTGATCCCATTCTTCACAAAAAAGTTAATAAGCATGGTATGGATTTTCATATTTAGTTAATGTACGCTTTGTGGGAGTATCGTACGAATGTTTGTACGATGACAAGAATGATTCCTTATAACCTTGTGTATGGTGTTGAAACTGTCATGCCTTTAGATTTGGAGATTCTATCTTTACGGGTTTCCCTTAAAGTGTTAATTGATGATGAAACTTATTGAGCTAATCATTTGCATTAGCTAGATATGCTCGATGAGTGTCGATTAGTGGCCCTCGACCATCTTAAATCTTATCAATGATCATTATCGAGATAGTATAATCAAAGTGTGCTTCCTAGAACTTTTAAGTTGGGAGACCTGGTTCTTTATGAGAATCAAAGAAATGTAAATGTGCCACCTAATCAAAGGGGGAAATTTATTCCTAACTGGTTAGGCCCTTACATTTTTGTCTTTGTGTATGGTTCAGGTGCCTATGAATTATCGTCTATGGATGGAACGCCTCAAAAAGATCTTTTCAATGCGATGCATCTTCGTTAATAATATGCATAGTGTCTAATGTGTCAAGTGTGTGGTTTTCACTCTTTAGGGGTAGTAGCACTACATATGTTGACATTATTCATTAACACATTATGAATTTTTTTGTGTTATGATGTGACCATGTGTGTGTGTGCAATATACATACATGTGTTTTACTATGATGTGTATCCATGCATTACATTACATCTTTTAAGGTAGTGAGATCATCATTGTATTTAATTAACATACATCCATGTGTGTTCATTAAATTATGATAGCATTGTTAGAGATCCAAATTTGTACCCCTCTGCCAAGTTGTGAAAGAAATCAGCAAATTTGGACTAACATGGGACTACTTTCAGGCTGTGGGTATCTTATTATGAAAGTAGACCTCCAAATTATGGGTTGGCTCCCCTTTTGATGTCACCTAAACTAATGATTTCTTGAGGAAAGAGTAAAAAGATACATGAAAATGAACTTAACTAAAAACTTCAAAGGGTGATACACCAAAAAAAACTAAGACCTGTAAACAACTTACACACATTCAAAACAATGACAAAACCTAGTTCACACAGCTCATTTTTGCATGCATTCTTGCATAAGTAATTTATAAGGAGGTTTTTAGCAGAACTCTTAGAAGGAAAATACTTCACAATTAACAACATTTTCATTCACTAACACAACTTATAACCTGGAACAATACACTTTTCTACTAAACAGATGCTTAACAATGAGACAAAACTACAAGGAAAGCTAAATTTCACAAGTAATTTGATCAACCACTAACTACACACAATAAAACATGAAATGAGAAGGAAAATATTCAATTCGATTGATTCAAAGTACTCACTGGTATACAAGTCTATCTCTGAGTTACAATACTGCTCTTGCTAAGAAGATAACTCCAAAAACCTAGCTATCACTCTGCTAGAAAGAAAGAACTAACTTCAACAACAAAGATTGAAGTTACTTAAGCCAAAAATTAAACTCTCCCACACAAGTCCATCTAGAAGGTTATGGTCGGATGCAGCAAAAAAGGTCAAAAAGAACCTTCTAAAATCACTCCAAACTGTCCTCCACATGAAGCAAGGTCAATCCAAGACCATAGTCACACTAATAATGTGACAAAACTACCTCCATATAGCCCATTTCCCTCCAAAATCAATCAAAGACCTCCCCCCACACCTTTCTCCTATCTTCCAATCATCATTTGTCTCCAAGAGCTTTGACCCACACTTTTAGTGCTCTTGAAAAAGTACAAGACTCTATTTTTCATTTAAAATAATAATTTGACTAAGTGATCTTCATAATAACATCACTTAATCAAATTATTTTACATTTCAAAAACAATGCAAAATAAAAGGCACCTCCTTGGATTACATCAACATTTGCATTATAAATAACATTAAATAAAGTGATTTGCAAATCACTTCAATAATGTTTTACAATTGAATAAATGCAAAAAATGATAATAAATCACTAATCACTCAAATTCTTTTAAAAGCACTCAATTCAACACAAAACTCCTAAGGCATTTGATAAAATTTAATCCATCCCTATCTTTGTATTTAGAAGCCAAAAGTGAGGTATGACTATCACTTGGTTAGCATTTCATATCAACACATGCAAAAATGGTCAATTATGGCTCGGCCTATGTGAAGGGTCAAAAGGCAACTCCAAAGTATTTGGAAGGCATTGCATTTTTCAAAAGATAGTGAAAAAGCACCAAGGCATAGGGTTGGTCTCCAAAATGTAACACAAGGAAAAATTGTCTAAGTCTTTGTGAATGCCACATAAGGAAAACATGCCTAAGGCATAAGACTCAATTACTTAGCCTGCATAGAAAATTAAATTTTTCTTTTCAATTTTTAAAACACAAGGTAAACAAACCTTGGTCGGCCTCCATAGGGTTTCTAACCCTAAACAAAAACAATGGAAAAAGCAAAAAACTCATTCATTTTGCCATCAAGCTTTCTAGAGAGTTCTTCTGCCACCATGGGGTTTTGATGGGTGCACTTTGTAGATGATTTTATTGCCATTTTTGGTCGATTTTTGATAAGTTCATCTAATTCCTCACTAGAAACAAGAGGTAAATTATTTTTCTCAACAAAAACTGGCTTTTTTCCATCTTTTGAAAGCCATTTCATGAATTAAGGTCGTGGCTATAAGTGTTTCTGGTGTAATTTCTTTAACTCCATTTTTCTATGTGGGTTACTTTTTGTCTTCAGCCACCATGATTGAGGTTCTTTGAAGCTAAAATGGATGATTTTTTAGTAGTTAAATGCTTGCATATTTCAAAAACAACATTTTTTAAAAGTGCTACACCATATAGCATATAAATTTTTTTCCATGAAGGATAAAATTCTAATTGTTTAGAATTTAGATTTGTAACTTCGATATCTAGTGCTTCCACTTGGTTAGATAGTTTTATTGAATATTTTTTAAAATCAAGTTTCAAAGTCAAAACCAATTACAATTCAGGATGTGACCATATAGCGATGTAAGTTTTTTGTATAAATCAAATTCATTTTTATTGGATCAAGGACTTGAATATCTAGTGCACTCATATTTTTCAAAAAAAAAAATTGATAATCTGTTATTTTTCCACATGTGCAGAACAAAGACCTTCATTTTTGATGAAAAACTATGTTTAATAAAACTAAAAAAACAAATACATAATATAACCAAAACATATTAAAATTATATTTGTTGGATAGCTCGTTCTGAGGACTACCTGATTCCAGTTGGGTTTGTGAAGACTCCTCCATTTTCATCCTCAACCTGAGCTTCGAAGTGTAAAAATTTAGGTTTTCAAAGTGCCTGAGGGGGAGAATAAGGGCAAAGGGGGGTTCGGTCAAACCCATAGTGGTTCGGTCAAACCCCTAGGGGTTCGGTCGAACCCAGGTTCAGCCGAACCCCCTTCCCAAAATGTTTTTTTCAATTTTTTTTGTCTTTGCATGCATTAATATGGTTCACTCAAACCCTAGTTTGACCGAATGTTTTTTTGGTTCATTCAAACCTACAAGTTCATTCGAACCCATAAAATAAAAAAAAATCCATGGGATCATTTTTGGTGAGTTTTCCTTCCTCCATCAAATTGTAAACCACCATTGGCTTCACCCTATTAATTACTCACTACCATTCCTCTTGCTTTAATCCTCTTGGGAAAACATATATCATTTCTGAGTGGTATTTGTTATGCCCTTAATATTGGTGTACATCGGGTTATGAATAGTTGGCTTGTGGCTATCTTAACTCTCTATTAAGTAATATTATCATTAGTATATTGTTATTTAGTTGTTTAGGTCGGCCTAAGTCTTATATAGGTGTGTCTAAGTCGGCCTAGGTGATATCCTTGGCATAAATAGGTATATATAGGAGGTTGTGAGTCTTATTTCATCATCAAGTTGTGAAGTGTGTTCTCATTAGAGATATTTGGAGGTTTTCCCCCTCAAAGTGGCTTGTTATTCTCAGTTATTATCAAGTATTTTCAGCATATTACATATCATATTCTTCTATTGTGCAAGTTATTTCATAACAAGTGGTATAAGAGCATGATTTTGGCACCGTAGAGGCAAGGTTTTTCTCAATTTTAGATACATTTTGGGAAGAGTATATCTTCATATTTTGCGCTTTTTTTCCTCGATTTTAAAGGGTTTTGAAGAACATATTGAAGAAGCTACAGTCCATATTTTAGAATAATTTGAGTAGAATTAAGCGAATTATTACAGAATTAGGGTTTCTACACTATTTTTTTGGAATCTACATATCTCGCACATCTTGTTGAATTGGAGTCTTATTTTTATTGGGTTTTTGAAGACACACTAAAGGAGATTATAGTAAAAATTTGAAAGAATTTAAGT